>JANJGN010000036.1:168799-191299 GCA_026770705.1 Isurus oxyrinchus
TATGGGGCAGTGGTATCAGCCAGTGCCTGTGGGAGCTGGATCCAGTGAGAGTTGTGGAAAGGGGAGGAACAATCCAGAAGATGAATTTGACCAAAAAAGGTTCCCTGAGAAGTTCATTCTCGAATGAAGCAACGTCACGTGTGTTTAAACACTGGTTATCTCCACACACTGAAACATCATGAATCTCCGCTCGGGGAACATGTCATCGCTGCTGTTTGCTTAGAAGCTCAGGCCAGCACAATGTTCCTTCCCCAAACAGCAGATCTCATCTCCTTTCCGATTGCACCGCTGTTATCTCTCTCTATCAAATCGGTCTTGGAATCTGGAATGGAGCGCGACTGTCAACAAAACCACATCTCCCTCCGACCTGGAGCATGTTTTATAATCCGGAGATTGTGGGGTTGGGGAGTGGGGGGACCTTCTACTTCCTGGAACTGGAAAGCTACAAAGTGTGTGGTTACAGGGGGGTGGGATTGTCAGACACGGGTGTGGTAGCAGGGGTGGTAATATTACTGAACATTTCTTAATTTATTCACGGGATGTGGGCCAGCATTTATTGCCCATCCCTAATTGCCCCCTTGAGAAGGTGGGGGGGTGAGCCGCCTTCTTGAGCCGCTGCAGTCCCCGTGGTGTAGGTACACCCACCGTGCTGTTAGGGAGGGAGTTCCAGGATTTGGACCCAGTGACAGTGAAGGAACGGCCGATATATTTCCAAGTCAGGATGGTGAGGGGCTCGGAGGGGAACTTACAGGTGGTGGTGTTCCCATGTGTCTGCTGCCCTTGTCCTTCTAGATGGTAGAGGTCGTGGGTTTGGAAGGTGCTGTCTAAGGAGCCTTGGTGAGTTGCTGCAGTGCATCTTGTAGATGGTACACACACTGCTGCTACTGTGCGTCGGTGGTGGAGGGAGTGAATGTTTGTGGATGGGGTGCCCATCAAGCGGGGCTGCTTTGTCCTGGATGGTGTCGAGCTTCTTGAGTGTTGTGGGAGCTGCACTCATCCAGGCAAGTGGGGAGTATTCCATCCCACTCCTGACTTGTGCCTTGTAGATGGTGGACAGGCTTTGGGGAGTCAGGAGGTGAGTTACTCACTGCAGGATTCCCAGCCTCTGACCTGCTCTTGTAGCCACAATATTTATATGGCTAGCCCAGTTCCAGTGATCTGAGTTCAAAGCCCATTTGCACAGGAAAATTTATATCTAGATTAAAAAGCTAGTCCCGGTAATAGTCACCGTGAAAACTACCGGATTGTCATAAAACCCCATCTGGGTCCTAATCCCCTTTAGGGAGGGAAATCTGTTGTCCTTATCCGGTCTGGCCTACACGTGACTCCAGACCCACAGCCCTGTGGTTGATTTTTACGTAGCCCAGTGTGCCACTCAGTTGTAGAAGATGGGCAAGAAGTCTCGGCCTGACCATCAATGCCCACAAATCATGAATGAATATACTATATACAAGAAACTGGCACGAATCCAAAGCTGGGTGAAGTGGCAGGTTAGTGGTGGCAGTACCTGGGGGTGAGTGTGCCTGTGTGGAGAGGTTGGCTGAATTGTATCTCTGCAAACCCCTTCCCGTTCACTCCCACTGTACACAATCCCAATCCCAAACACCTTCCCGTTCACTCCCACTGTACACAATCCCAATCCCAAACACCTTCCCGTTCACTCCCACTGTACACAATCCCAATGGACCCAAACCCCTTCCCGTTCACTCCCACTGTACACAATCCCAATGGACCCAAACCCCTTCCCATTCACTCCCACTGTACACAATCCCAATGGACCCAAACTCCTTCCCATTCACTCCCCACTGTACACAATCCCAATGGAGCCAAACCCCTTCCTGTTCACTCCCACTGTACACAATCCCAATGGACCCAAACTCCTTCCCATTCACTCCCACTGTACACAATCCCAATGGACCCAAACTCCTTCCATTCACTCCCACTGTACACAATCCCAATGGACCCAAACAACTTCCATTCACTCCCACTGTATGCAATCCCAATGGACCCAAACCCCTTCCCATTCACTCCACTATACACAATCCCAATGGACTCAAACCCCTTCCCGTTCACTCCCACTGTACACAATCCCAATGGGCTCTGACCTTTGAGCTTTTGTCATATAATAATCAAGAAACTGCGATTGTGTACGATGGGAGTGAATGGGAAGGGGTTTGGGTTCATTGGGATTGTGTACAGTGGGAGGTGAACGGGAACGGGTTTGAGTCCATTGGGATTTTATATCCAAGCCTGGATTTTGTTGAATCATGTGGGTCTTTGTCTCGTGCCCAATACCCCTCTCTTCCCACTTTGGGGCTCGGAGCTATTGCACTCTGGCTCCATCTCCAGCTGAGATTGGTTAATGTGAGCTTTTACCTTGGGACTTTGAGTGTATGGTGTGGTGATCTAGTCAGTACTGGCTCACCAGGTCCCTCCAGATTATCTGAGTGTCAGCATATTGTAGTATGGTCATGTGTTGGGGCTGATAGCTCCAGGAGAGCTGGATTTATCCCCCCCTCAGGAAGCAGAGGTTGGCTTTGGAATGATCTTTAATGGATTGTGGTTTAAAAATAAACTGGCAAGAAGTATCCACAGCCAAGGAGCTCTGTCAGGGGAAGGGCGTTGCACTCAGTGCACTGAATCTGTGGGTTATGGCTTCAGAACGTGCCAATGATGTTGGCAAAATGTTTCCAAAACGTGCTCCACAGAGCCATCCAACAGCAAGAGCCTGCAACTACACCATGACGGTTGACATAGTATCACAGAATGGGAATAATTAACCCAGAGGCTTGCCCCCGCTTGATGGGCACCCCATCCACAAACATTCACTCCCTCCACCACCGACGCACAGTAGCAGCAGTGTGTGTACCATCTACAAGATGCACTGCAGCAACTCACCAAGGCTCCTTAGACAGCACCTTCCAAACCCACGACCACTACCATCTAGAAGGACAAGGGCAGCAGACACATGGGGAACACCATCACCTGGAAGTTCCCCTCCGAGCCCCTCACCATCCTGACTTGGAAAAATATCGGCCATTCCTTCACTGTCGCTGGGTCCAAATCCTGGAACTCCCTCCCTAACAGCACGGTGCGTGTACCTACACCAGAGGGACTGCAGTGGCTCAAGAAGGCAGCTCACCCACCACCTCTCAAGGGGGCAATTAGGGATGGGCAATAAATGCTGGGCCCAGCCAGTAACACCCACATCCTGTGAATGAATGAAAAAAATCTTTTTGACATGATGAAACATCTGTGGGTGGGGAGAGAAGGCAGCGGCTAAAGAATATGTTGGCAGGTTATGCACAGGATATGAAAGATTTGTAGATTGTGTCCTTCATCCAATGCTCCTGGGACATGGAATTTCTCAAAGATGGGGCAAAAATCCCATCCCTCCTCTCCCGCTCCCCTGAGCTACTCAGCACCCATCATTCACTCCCACTGTACACAATCCCAATGGACCCAAACTCCTTCCCATTCACTCCCACTGTACACAATCCCAATGGACCCAAACTCCTTCCCATTCACTCCCACTGTACACAATCCCAATGGACCCAAACAACTTCCATTCACTCCCACTGTATGCAATCCCAATGGACCCAAACCCCTTCCCGTTCACTCCCACTGTACACAATCCCAATGGACTCAAACCCCTTCCCGTTCACTCCCACTGTACACAATCCAATGGGCTCTGACCTTTGAGCTTTAGTCATATAATAATCAAGAAACTGCGATTGTGTATGATGGGAGTGAATGGGAAGGGGTTTGGGTTCATTGGGATTGTGTACAGTGGGAGTGAACGGGAAGGGGTTTGAGTCCATTGGGATTTTATATCCAAGCCTGGATTTTGTTGAATCATGTTGGTCTTTGTCTCGTGCCCAATACCCCTCTCTTCCCACTTTGGGCTCGGAGCTATTGCACTCTGGCTCCATCTCCAGCTGAGATTGGTTAATGTGAGCTTTTACCCTTGGGACTTTGAGTGTATGGTGTGGTGTGAGTGAGGACCAGCGTACAGTCAATGCCACTGGTGCTGGCTGGGTCACTGGGTTGGGCATTGTGGGGTCAACCCCTGATTGATTGTATCTGCCCTTTAGGGCTGGGCAGGAGTGGGAGAAGGGGGAGAATCTCGCGCTCTCTCTCTCTCGCTCTCTCTCTCTCTCTCTCTCGCTCTCTCTCTCTCTCTCTCTCGCTCTCTCTCTCTCTCTCTCTCGCTCTCTCTCTCTCTCTCTCGCGCTCTCTCTCTCTCTCTCGCGCTCTCTCTCTCTCTCTCTCGCGCTCTCTCTCTCTCTCTCTCTCGCGCTCCTCTCTCTCTCTCTCTCGCGCTCTCTCTCTCTCTCTCTCGCGCTCTCCTCTCTCTCTTCTCGCGCTCTCTCTCTCTCTCTCACTCTGAGCTCTCTCTCTCTCATCTCTCGCGCTCTCTCTCTCTCTCTCTCGCGCTCTCTCTCTCTCTCTCGTCGCCTCTCTCTCTCTCTCTCGCGCTCTCTCTCCTCTCTCGCGCTCTCTCTCTCTCTCGCGCTCTCTCTCTCTCTCGCGCTCTCTCTCTCTCTCGCGCTCTCTCTCTCTCTCGCGCTCTCTCTCTCTCTCGCGCTCTCTCTCTCTCTCTCGCGCTCTCTCTCTCTCTCGCGCTCTCTCTCTCTCTCCTCGCCCGCTCTCTCTCTCTCTCTCTCCCGCTCCTCTCTCTCTCTCGCCTCGCTCTCTCTCTCTCCTCTCCGCGCTCCTCTCTCTCTCTCTCTCGGCGCTCTCTCTCTCTCTCTCTCTCTCGCTCTCTCTCTCTCTCTCGCGCTCTCTCTCTCTCTCTCTCGCCGCTTCCTCTCTCTCTCTCCTCGCGCTCTCTCTCTCTCTCTCTCTCCCGCACCGCTCTCTCTCTCTCTCTCTCCGCGCTCTCTCTCTCTCTCTCGCGCGCTCTCTCTCTCTCTCTCGCGCGCTCTCTCTCTCTCTCGCCGCTCTCTCTCTCTCTCCGCGCTCTCTCTCTCTCTCGCGCGCTCTCTCTCTCTCTCGCGCCGCTCTCTCTCTCTCTCGCGCTCTCTCTCTCTCTCTCTCGCGCGCTCGCTCTCGCGCGCTCTCTCACGCGCGCCAGGAGTGTCCAGACCAAGATTGGAGGGGTGTGTGCCAGGGTCATGGGCAGGTTGAAACTTGTGCCCACTGCACTGCCCCTTGTCGCAGTCTTGCTGAAGAGTGTCTGGGTGCCAGGTGTGCAGTCTCTCACGGAGGGTTCAAGCTGAGATCCCCGAGTCATTAGGCACAGTGGGAGGCCATTTGGCCCCTCCAGTCCATGCTACTCTCTAGTGTAACCTTGTAGAAATGTTGTGTCTCCTCCCCCACCCCCCCCCCCATCCCAACCAAACCCCCCACCCCCCTTCAACCCAGCACCCCCAACCACTGTTTATAATCATGTGACTATGCCAAGGTAGGAGAAGAGGTCATCATGTGTACAGTGCTGTTACTCACACTGGGAGTTACTAATGCCCGATAACATTGCCAGCCCTTGAGGGGAACTGTCATGAACCACTTGGATTGAGGGGGTTAACCTGGGTGTGTGGTACAGCTGGATCCTCACTCTGGTTATGACCGATGCAGTTTGTAAGGTGGAGTTATTAAAAAAACTCCCGAGGGGAACTTTAAACAACTGTCACAACCTAGAATTTTAAGTGTTTATGTTTGAGATGGCAACTCCAAATTCAGGAATCAGACCCCCAGTTCTCAAGGTTTTATATTAAACTAAATGGGACATTTTATTAATTTTACATATATATATCATACTTTTTAACAAATTCCCAAACTAATCTCCATTAAGGCAACAACAACCCATAGACTTAACCAAACACCAGGCAAAGCATTTTCACCGTACGAATCCAAAATGAGGTTCTTTTCACTTTGGTTCCTGTGGAGCCAGTTGGAGGTTTACAGCTGCCTTTTGATCTCACATTGCCTCTGCTCTGCACACCCGAAAACTACTGAAGTTATACCCACCAGCTTCACTGAATGTTAATTCTCATTGTAGCAACAACCTCTGAACGAAACCTCTCTAACAATAAAACCCTTTCATAGTACCAATTTTATTTGTAATATAAACATTTTGCTTGGTAGCTGCTGGATACGTGTCCGTTATCACCCCACTTCTCGAATGCTCTATTCAAAAAATGCAAATGCACGCTATCTCTCTCATATATCAAAACTAGTACCCATCAAAGCACCCGGACTAGCTGACCCTCCGACAGCGCGGCGCTCCCTCAGCGCTGACCCTCCGACAGCGCGGCGCTCCCTCAGCGCTGACCCTCCGACAGCGCGGCGCTCCCTCAGCGCTGACCCCTCCGACAGCGCGGTCAGGATGTTGTACTCCAGCCTCTGGAGTGGGGTCTCGAATGCCTGGCTTATGGAATGAGAGATGAGTGTACCGCACTGAGACACGGCCTGACAAGTACACTCGGGAATTCAAACCGCAGGCCAGGCCGAGAACTGTCTGTATGTTTGTACAAGACCAGTGATTTCTGTTCCTCCAGAGTTAGTTTTGGGTATAAACAATATACAAACAGGGATGACTGAAATGAAAGTGGGAATCGTTTACAGTTGATGCTGTGATTGGGACACGTTTTATCTGTAATCTGTGTAGGTAGCTCCCCTGGTCTCTGATGTGGCAGGTACAGGCGCTGTACAGGCTTGATGTCTATGAATGACTCATTCACTCGAGCAATTAAACTAATCTGCATTAATCTTGCTAATAATTCATCAGCACCAGAACCGAAACTTGTCTCCTCTGTTCTATCCTTGCTGCAATAATTGAGTTCACACAACAAAGTTTATTTATTGTCTCCTGTCACTGCTCTGCCTATATTACCTCATGAGCATGGCCTGATGTTTTGTATTCACAAGAACAAACTGGCTTGGACTCTGTACACCTCCACCTGCAGACCCTCAATGTGGTGCCGCAGGATCCTCTCTGCAAACTGTGTGTGAGTGTGTGTGTGAGTGTGTGTGTGAGTGTGTGTGTGAGTGTGTGTGTGAGTGTGTGTGTGAGTGGTGTGTGTGAGTGTGTGTGTGAGTGTGTGTGTGAGTGTGTGTCTCTTGTTCTCTCTCTGTCCCTCTCTCTCTCTTTGTGTCTCTCTTGTTCTGTGATGTGTGTCTCTCTCTCGTTCTCTCTCTCGTTCTCTCTCTCGTTCTCTCTCTCGTTCTCTCTCTCGTTCTCTCTCTCGTTCTCTCTCTCGTTCTCTCTCTCGTTCTCTCTCTCGTTCTCTCTCTCGTTCTCTCTCTCGTTCTCTCGCTCGTTCTCTCTCTGTCTCTGTGTCTCTATTCCCTGACAGACTATTTCTTGCACATTCCAGTTGAAGTGATGACAGTTCTGTAAATAGATTTCGAGTTGAGATCACTCTCCTTCTCTGCTGCCTGATACCCTCCTCCCAGCGGCTTCTTTCGAGCTGCATTCTCCTGTACGTTCGCCGTCTGGTTACTGTGCGGACCTTACTGCTGACCATTCCTGCAACCCCCCCACTCTGACCCTCCTCACTCTGTCATGGTGGCCCTCCCACCGCTCCTGCAGTGAGATACGTCTCATCCCGGAGTTCCCTCTTCTCCCCTCTCTCCCGGGCTCCAGCCTGGGAATAAGCTCCGGTGTTTGGTCAACCGTTTCCATGTGTGGGGGCGGAGGGGGAGAATTCCGCCCCCCCCCCCTCGGGCCCCATGAACAGTGTTGACCTGTGAGTTTGTATTGGCTGCTGACCCCAGTGCATCCTGGGAAATAGGGAATGGACAACTAGTTGGAGAAGATTTGAAAAGGTTTGGGATAGTCAGGGACAGAGGTTCAAGAACGAGGTGGTGGGGTGTGTGTGTGGGGGTGTGTGTGTGGGTGTGTGGGGTGTGTGTGTGGGGTGTGTGTGTGGGTGTGTGGGTGTGTGTGTGTGGGTGTGTGTGTGGGGTGTGTGGGGTGTGTGTGTGGGTGTGTGGGGTGTGTGTGTGGGTGTGTGGGGTGTGTGTGTGGGTGTGTGGGGTGTGTGTGTGGGGTGTGTGTGTGGGGGTGTGTGGGGGTGTGTGTGTGGGTGTGTGGGGTGTGTGTGTGGGTGTGTGGGGTGTGTGTGTGTGGGTGTGGGGGTGTGTGTGTGGGTGTGGGGTGTGTGTGTGGGTGTGTGTGTGTGGGGCTGTGGGGTGTGTGTGTGGGGCTGTGGGTGTGGTGTGTGGGGCTGTGGGTGTGTGTGTGGGGGCTGTGGGTGTGTGAGGAATAGGGACTCCCAACCCACTGGCTGCAGCATCCCAAGACTCTGTGTTTTGGAAAGAGGGGTTTGCTGCGCCCCAATCTGACGAACTTGGCATTTGTCTAGCGCCCTTTCCCAGCCTCTGGACATCCCAAAGTGCTTGGCAGCCAACGCAATGTAGCCACTGTGAGTGGGGTAGCTAAAGGTTCACGGCTCCCCCTACCCTACCCCCACCCCCACCAAGCAAGCCCAGTGTCAATCCGAACCAAACTTGTGTTTGTACTGAATCGGCGCGTCACGTGACCAGGATTCGGGCCTTGTTTAACAGGAGGAGATGGACACCAGGCCTCAGGCTCAAACCTCAGCCACAGGGGATGGGATCTGCTCTGGAACGGGTTTCAGTGTTTGATGAAGGGGAGGGGGGGAGAGGGTGTCTTGTGTGAGGTGGGCCCCCCCCCACCCCCACCCCCCCTCCACCAACTTTGCAGAGGCGAGCTTTTTAATCCATGAGGTGGGCCGGAAGTGACTCTCCTCCGTCTCCCACTGGAGCACGAAGGCTCACGCTCTGTCAGAGAATACCGTGTGCAGTTTCATTTAAGGAAAGATGTAAAAAGGAGGCGGTTCAGAGGAGGTTTACTGGATTGATCCCTGGAATGAGTGGGTTGTCTCATGAGGAAAGGTTGGACAGACTGGGCTTGTTCCCACTGGAGTTTAGAAGAGTGAGGGGTGATTGGATTGAAGTTTACAAGATCCTGAACGGCCTTGACAAGGTGATGTAGAAAGGATGTTTCCTCTTGTGGGTGAGTCCAGAACTAGGGGGGGTCACTGGTTTAAAATTAGGGGTCACCCTTTCAGGACAGTGATGAGCAGAAATGTTTCCTCTTGGAGGGTTGTGAGACTTTGGAACTCTCGGCCTCAGGAGGTGGTGGAGGCGAGGCTCATGACTGTTTTCAAGGCCGAGGTAGAGAGATTCTTGTCCGGCAAGGGGGCTGAAGGTTAATGGGGGGGTAGATGGGAAATGTGGAAATTTGAGATGGAAGCCAATCAGCCACGATCTTATGGAAAGGTGGAGCAGGCTCGAGGGGCTGAATGGCCTCCTCCTGCTCCTATTTCATGTTGTTTACACCCCCACCCCACCAGGGTGGTATGAATCCAGAGCCGTCCTCCACAATACGTTCTACCCCGTGTTGTCTGCGATACTCCTGGGAGCTGAAATCCGTCAGTATTCCCATCCTCTGATAGAGGAATTATTGGAGAGAAACCTTCGTGAGACTGAGGGGATTTGGAGTAGGAGATAAGGAATGGCTATTGGGGATTGACCCAGTTTGTGGCTGCAACATATTCGTGTAACTAACACTAAAGTTTGAGAGTTCTTGGTGCTCTTACTGGAATTCCCGTCAACACGTGCCTGTTGACAGACAGAGAGAGACCCAGGATGGCTGGTAAATAGGGCCCGAGCAAGTTTGCTCACTGTGCAAGCTTGATGCCAAAATCAGGCCATTCGCTGGGTTCGTTCCTCTTTGACCACTGAGTCAAAGCTACCCGGATTAAATTTCAAAGGATGCTCGGCAGTTACCTGTCAGTCACTATCCGCTGGTGCATTCTCAGTGGCAATGCTGCTGCTACCAGTCAGAATCTACTTTGCCAACCAATCAGCACTCTCTCTCCAAGCAGTGTAAATTGTTGTTTCCTTGACGTTTGGTGTTCTTGTAAAATGTCCTGATGAGTGCAAGATAAGCAGCTTCGATAGAGGAGTTGGGGGGGGGGGGCGGGGGGGGGGGTAAAGGTCTCGTTCTCCGCTTTAATTCAGAAGTTCCCTCTAACTTCCTGAGCGAACGCGCAGTGGGGCTGTGAGCCAGAGTTGTGTTCGGATCAGGGCTTCACTGTTCTTTGTTCTCCTGACCCAGAATGAGGGACGTAATCAGATTCTCTCTGTGCCTAATGACTTCCTGTTGCCTGAAGCTCAGGGGATGGTCCCAGTTGTGTTTTGATGAGGCAGAAACATCCATATCTTCCACCTCCCCTCCTGCCCGTGTGTGACCGCCCCCCCCCCCCACCCGGTCAGAACAGCGGGTCTGTCCGCACAGATACCCACGCTGACCCCCACAGGGGGACCTTAGAATGCAGATTTACATTTGTGTAGCACCTTTTGGCGGGGGGTTGTGGGGGGAGGGGAGGTCAGCCTCAAGTACTTTCCAGCAGCCTCCACGCTTCCAATGTCGGGAGAAACGGGGAGCCAATTTGCGCACAGCAAGCTCCCACAAACGGAAAGGCGGTGATGGGTGTTAGTTGGGACACCCAGGGAGAGCATCCCTTCCTCTTCCATTAGTTCACCTCGGCGCCGACCCTCCGACAGTGCGGCGCTCCCTCAGTACTGACCCTCCGACAGTGCGGCGCTCCCTCAGTACTGACCCTCCGACAGTGCGGCGCTCCCTCAGTACTGACCCTCCGACAGTGCGGCGCTCCCTCAGTACTGACCCTCCGACAGTGCGGCGCTCCCTCAGTACTGACCCTCCGACAGTGCCGCCACTCCCTCAGTACTGACCCTCCGACAGTGCCGCACTCCCTCAGTACTGACCGTCCGACAGTGCGGCACTCCCTCAGTACTGACCCTCCGACAGTGCGGCCTCCCTCAGTACTGACCCTCCGACAGTGCCAGCACTCCTTCAGTACTGACCCTCCAACAGTGCGGCGCTCCCTCAGTACTGACCCTCCGACAGTGCGGCCTCCCTCAGTATTGACCCTCCGACAGTGCGGCCTCCCTCAGTATTGACCCTCTGACAGCGCGGCACTCCCTCAGCGCTGACCCTCTGACAGCGCGGCACTCCCTCAGCGCTGACCCCTCCGACAGCGCGGCACTCCCTCAGCGCTGACCCTCCGACAGCACGGCACTCCCTCAGCGCTGACCTCCGACAGCGCGGCACTCCCTCAGCGCTGACCCTCCGACAGCGCGGCGCTCCCTCAGCGCTGACCCTCCGACAGCGCGGCGCTCCCTCAGCGCTGACCCTCCGACAGCGCGGCGCTCCCTCAGCGCTGACCCTCCGACAGCGCGGCGCTCCCTCAGCGCTGACCCTCCGACAGCGCGGCGCTCCCTCAGCGCTGACCCTCCGACAGCGCGGCGCTCCCTCAGCACTGACCCTCCGACAGCGCGGCGCTCCCTCAGCACTGACCCTCCGACAGCGCGGCGCTCCCTCAGCACTGACCCTCCGACAGCGCGGCGCTCCCTCAGCACTGACCCTCCGACAGCGCGGCGCTCCCTCAGCACTGACCCTCCGACAGCGCGGCGCTCCCTCAGCACTGACCCTCCGACAGCGCGGCGCTCCCTCAGCACTGACCCTCCGACAGCGCGGCGCTCCCTCAGCACTGACCCTCCGACAGCGCGGCGCTCCCTCAGCACTGACCCTCCGACAGCGCGGCGCTCCCTCAGCACTGACCCTCCGACAGCGCGGCGCTCCCTCAGCACTGACCCTCCGACAGCGCGGCGCTCCCTCAGCACTGACCCTCCGACAGCGCGGCGCTCCCTCAGCACTGACCCTCCGACAGCGCGGCGCTCCCTCAGCACTGACCCTCCGACAGCGCGGCGCTCCCTCAGCACTGACCCTCCGACAGCGCGGCGCTCCCTCAGTACTCACCCTCCGGCCTCGCCTCCCTGGAGAGGGGGGGTGGAGGCGTGGGGGGGGGGGGAGGGCGTCCGAGCCCGCGACCTCTTGACCCCGCGGCGAGGGAGAGCGGCCCTGCTTGGGGCTGTGCCTTCGGGGTATAGCAAAGCTGGGAGTCGAACTGACTGAGTTGCAGGAGAGCTACCCAGTGCTGGGTGGCCTTGGTGGGGGGGGCGGTGGGGGTGGGGGTGGGGTGGGTGGGGGTGGGGTGGGGGCGGAGTGGGGTGGGGGTGGGGTGGGGGGGGGGTGGGTGGGGTGGGGGGTGGGGGTGGGGTGGGGGCGGGGTGGGGGTGGGGGGTGGGGGCGGAGTGGGCAGCAAGCGACGTGTGTTATTCATGTACCTGAACGCAGTGGATATTCTCGGTGAGCAGGGGGGTACAGGTATGGACTCCCCATCTCTTTGTTTGTGCTGGGACACAATTCCTAATCTTAAATCTCGCTCCGTCCTTCTTGCCTCCCCAAAGTGCACAGGCAGGGGCCTCAAATTTGGCGCGTGGTGAGGCAGCTGCACAGTTCCTGGGTTTTATCCTTGTGTCACTGCCAAGCAGAGACTTCACAACACAACAGGCTGCAGCCCCGAGCTGTGGATTTGATCTGAACCTGGTCTCGGGGTGGTTGGGTGGGGGGGTCCCTTTCAGGCAGAAGCCTTGCCCAGGTAGGCCGCAGTGCAGCCTGGATGTTGGGCAGACTGACGGGCCTGGACGTCTGGGTCGCGCGGACCCCGTCTGGACCGGAGTGCAACATTTTCTTGCCCTTTTGAGTCATTGGAAGAGGTGCGGATAACTCCTGCAGTCAGTGTCCCGAGTCTGATTCTCCGGGGTTGCCCCATCTATCATCACATTTCTTACCAACCCCCCCTCCGATCTACACATTCCAACACGTTGGGAGGACTAGCTGGTGTGTGATTTAGAGAGAGAGAGAGGGGGGCGGGGGGCACTCACTGCTGCCTGTGAAGTTCGGGGAGGGTCAGAGCGCTTTGGGAATGGGGAGAGCAAGACACAGAGAGGTTCGGAGCGGAGGGGGGTGGGAGTGGGTCGGGAGAGACGAGGTGCTGGGAGGACCTGCGGCAGACAGATTTCACGGCTGAATGTAGAAGCAAAATAATGCAGATGCTGGAGATCTGAGATAAAACTCAGCAGGTCCGGCAGCGTCTGCGCAGAGAGAAAAAGCAGAGTTCGCTTTTCCAGCCCGTGTGACTCCTCTTGAGGACTGAAGAGGTAGGGAGGTGGAGAAAGGTCGGGTGAGGGTCAGGTGGAGTAAAAGAGGTCAGGGATAGGTTAGAGGGTGGGGGAGATTGAATACCAAGGAGATCATGGAATAAAAGGCATAGGGAGTGGTATTGGTGGTATTAAAGACTAAAGCAGGTGTTAATAGTGGCATAAAGGGTCAGCCCTGTCTGAAAGCAAGATAGCAGAATGTGTTCATAGCAGAACAAGCAAAATCGTGAGAGCAAGATACAGACTGGTACTTGGGGAGAGGGAAGGTGGGGAAATGAATGGAAAAACTATTCAAAATGGAGGAGAGAGTTCACGGTCTGAAGTTATTGAACTCAATGTCAAGTCCGGAAGGCTGTAAGGTGCCTAGTCAGAAGATGAGGTGTTGTTCCTCCAGTTTGCGTTGGGTTTCACTGGAACAATGCAGCAAGCCAAGGACAGACATGTGGGCAAGAGAGCAGGGTGGAGTGTTAAAATGGCAAGCGACAGGGAGGTCTGGGTAATGCTTGCGGACAGACCACAGGTGTTCTGCAAAGCGGTCGCCCAGTCTGCGTTTGGTCTCTCCAATGTAGAGGAGACCACATTGGGAGCAACGAATGCATTAGACTAAATTTGGAACAAAGTGCTTTACCTGGAAGGAGTGTTTGGGGTCTGGGGCTGGAGTTACTCTCCCTGCGATTGCATGGGAGGGGGATGAGGAGATGGGGGTGATGGAGGAGTGGACCAGGGCATCCCGGAGGGAACAGACCCTCCGGAATTTCGGAACGCTGGCAGGGCAGGGGAGGGGAAGCTGTGTCGGGTGGTGGCATCATGCTGGAGATGCTGGAGGATGATCCTTTTAAGATGCCTGGTAGGAGTTTGGGGGGTTGGGGGCGGGGGGGGGGAGGTGAAAAGTGAGGACGAGGTCTCTCCTTAGTACTCGGTCTAAAAAAAAAACCCCCCTTCCTGATTCCGAACGCCTCGATTCAATCTCCCCCTTAACCTTCTCCGCTCTAAGGAGAACAATCCCAGCTTCTCCAGCCTCTCCACATGAAGGACATTGGGAGTGGCAGCAAAGAGTTACAGGAGATTGACCGATTGGGACGATTTGACACTCCAGGTTCCAGGTGAAGGGGCACCTTTTAGAAATGGTATTTTTGCTGGAACTTCAGAGCATGTTTTGTGGATGGTTTGAGGTACCTGGGCCATTGTTCATGCTCCATTCTGGGCCCCGTTGTTAAATATTTAAAACCTAGTGTGTGCCAGAAGTTCCGCAATAACTATTTAACAGTTTTATTTGAAAACCAAAATGTGACGAGTAGTGGACCTCCAACGTGAATGATATCCTTACCCTCCTGTAAGTAGCAGGCCCCTCGTGTGGTTAGTGAGTGACCCTTACCCTGCTGAACAATCAGCAGCAAGTCATCCTTTTCTTTCATTCGCTCGTTCATGGGATGTGGGCGTTACTAATTGCCCATCCCTAATTGCCCCCTTGAGAAGGTGGGGGGTGAGCTGCCTTCTTGAGCCGCTGCAGTCCCTGTGGTGTAGGTACACCCACTGTGCTGTTAGGGAGGGAGTTCCAGGATTTGGACCCAGCGACAGTGAAGGAACGGCCGATATATTTCCAAGTCAGGATGGTGAGGGGCTTGGAGGGGAACTTCCAGGTGGTGGTGTTCCCCATGTGTCTGCTGCCCTTGTCCTTCTAGATGGTAGTGGTCGTGGGTTTGGAAGGTGGTGTCTAAGGAGCCTTGGTGAGTTGCTGCAGTGCATCTTGTAGATGGTACACACACTGCTGCTACTGTGCGTCGGTGGTGGAGGGAGTGAATGTTTGTGGATGGGGAGCCCATCAAGCGGGACTGCTTTGTCCTGGATGGTGTCGAGCTTCTTGAGTGTTGTGGGAGCTGCACTCATCCAGGCAAGTGGGGAGTATTCCATCCCACTCCTGACTTGTGCCTTGTAGATGGTGGACAGACTTTGGGGAGTCAGGAGGTGAGTTACTCACTGCAGGATTCCCAGCCTCTGACCTGCTCTTGTAGCCACAGTATTTATATGGCTGGTCCAGTTCAGTTTCTGGTCAATGGTAACCCCCAGGATGTTGATAGTGGGGGATTCAGCGATGGTAATGCCGTTGAACATCAAGGGCGATGGTTAGATTCTCTCTTGTTGGAGATGGTCATTGCCTGACACTTGTGTGGTGTGAATGTTATTTGCCACTTGTCAGCCCAAGCCTGGATATTGTCCAGGTCTTGCTGCATTTGGACATGGACTGCTTCAGTATCTGAGGAGTTGCGAATGGTGCTGAACATTGTGCAAACATCAGCGAACATCCCCACTTCTGACCTTATGATGGAAGGAAGGTCATTGATGAAGCAGCTGAAGATGGTTGGGCCGAGGACACTACCCTGAGGAACTCCTGCAGTGATGTCCTGGAGCTGAGATGATTGACCTCCAACAACCACAACCATCTTCCTTTGTGCTGGGTATGACCCTAACCAGCAGAGAGTTTTCCCCCTGATTCCCAGTGACTCCAGTGTTGCTGGGGCTCCTTGATGCCACACTCGGTCAAATGCTGCCTCGATGTCAAGGGCAGTCACTGTCACCTCACCTCGGGAGTTCAGCTCTTTTGTCCATGTTTGAACCAAGGCTGTAATGAGGTCAGGAGCGGAGTGGCCCTGGCGGAACCCAAACTGGGTGTCGGTGAGCAGATGGAGTGTCTTTGGAACTCTCTCTTCCTCAAAGGGCCTGTGGAAGCAGACTCTTTGAATACTTTTAAGACAGAGGGAGATAGATTCTTGGTAAGCGAGGAGGTGATAGGTTACCGGGGGTGGGGGCGGGGGGGGGGGGTGGTGCGGTGGTGGGGGTAGGTGGGAGAGTGGGGTTGAGGTTACTGTCAGATCAGCCACGATCTTATTGAAAGGCGGAGCAGGTTAGAGGGGCTGAGTCAGTCCATGTGTAACACCCTGGGGTTCCTCGTCAGATACACTGAGTGATCTTGGTGTTGTGGAGCGCTTGCTCACCAGGGCTGCCTCTCAAGCTTCAGTAAGGCGGACACACTAATAGTGAATGACTGTTGAATGACCAGGACGCCCACTCTGTGTGTTGGATTCAATCCCACTCCGTGCTCAATACCATGTTACAAGAATATCACGTGGCTTTTTCCTACTGGTTGGAGTCTCCGCTGCCAGAAATGGTTTCGCTTGCCTCACCCCAGCCCCCGTCTTCCTTGTTCGTGCACTTACTATGCACGGACACTCGGGGCGGGGTCCCTGAGCTACTCCAGGGAGGAATCGGTGTGTTTTACCTTTTCAGACGGGCCTGCTCGATGAGCTTGGTGCTCATTCTCCCCCGTCTACCTCGCTGGCATACTGCCATGTTCCACTCTCTCTCTTTATTTCTCAGCAACAACGTCCTGCATTTAGATGGCGCCTGTAGCATAGTCAACCCCCTCCCAGCCCAAGATTCCTCACAGGAGCGTCACTCAACATCGAGTCACAAAGGGACAGGTAACCAAAAGCTGAGAGAGAGACAGAGAGAGAGAGAGAAGGGCAAAGACGTGGAGAGTTTTGGGAGGGAAGTCCAGAGCTTAGGCCCCCACCACCCCCCCACCCCCCCCCACCTTCCCCCAGGCAACTGAAGGCACGGCCACCAATGGTGGAGTGATGGGAATTGAGAAATGGTCAAGAGGCCAGAATTGGAGGAGTACAGAGATCTCAGAGGGTTGTAGGGGCTGGAGGAGGTTAGAGATAGATAGTGGTGTAGGGGCTGGAGGAGGTTACAGAGATAGGGAGGGGTGTAGGGGCTGGAGAAGGTTACAGAGATAGGGAGGGGGTGTAGGGGCTGGAGGAGGTTACAGAGATAGGGAGGGGTGTAGGGTCTGGAGGAGGTTACAGAGATAGGGAGGGGTGTAGGGGCTGGAGGAGGTTACAGAGATCGGGAGGGGTGTAGGGGCTGGAGGAGGTGACAGAGATAGGGAGGGGGTGTAGGGGCTGGAGGAGGTGACAGAGATAGGGAGGGGTGTAGGGGCTGGAGGAGTTTACAGAGATAGGGAGGGGTGTAGGGGCTGGAGGAGGTTACAGAGATAGGGAGGGGAGTAGGGGATGGAGGAGGTTACAGAGATAGGGAGGGGTGTAGGGGCTGGAGGAGGTTACAGAGATAGGGAGGGTGTAGGGGCTGGAGGAGGTTACAGAGATAGGGAGGGTGTAGGGGCTGGAGGAGGTTACAGAGATAGGGAGGGGTGTAGGGGCTGGAGGAGGTTACAGAGATAGGGAGGGGTGTAGGGGATGGAGGAGGTTACAGAGATAGGGAGGGGTGTAGGGGCTGGAGGAGGTTAGAGATAGGGAGGGGTGTAGGGGATGGAGGAGGTTACAGAGATAGGGAGGGGTGTAGGGGCTGGAGGAGGTTACAGAGATAGGGAGGGTGTAGGGGCTGGAGGAGGTTACAGAGATAGGGAGGAGAGTATCTATCGCTTGCTATATATTAAAGTATTAGATTGCTGGGGAAAGGTTCCAGCTCCTAATGACACTGGAACAATGTCTGGCTCAGAAGTGTCCGAGCCAGGAGCGAGAGGGTGATGTATTGATTGACCAGACGGACCCTGTTGTGCACAGTTGCTGCTGAAATCCCCTCGCCAGTCCCTGTGGGTGCTGATGTGGAGCCTCCTGTTCATTTGGCAGTTGCTTTGACAACTGGATCAGTGTTCCTTCTTTTCTGAAGCTGCCGGGTCTCTGATTGCTGCCTTTGGTGTGTGGCCAGGAGTGAGTCTGTTCCAGCAGCTGTCAGACACATGTGCCTGGATTCTGGGCTCTACAGAGGCAAAACACGGATCAGGACTGAGCTGCTTGTGCCAGGAAGAAACACTCTGCAGCTCAACTCCGTTACTGAGTGTTAAACCCCCTTCCCGACCATCCTGCAACTTGTAAGAAGGGCTCTGTGTTCCCAGTTGCTTGGCAGTTGTCATCGGCCCAATGAGCTGGAGTTTGTGCCAGCAAAGTGACGGCCTTTCCAATAAACAGGCTGAATATTTTGACTTTCCGCTCAATGGTACGTCCCACTCCTTGTTCTTGGAGCCCCAGTCCTCCGACAGCACCTTCCAAACCCACCACCGCTACCATCTAGAAGGACAAGGGCAGCAGACACATGGGGAACACCCGCCACCTGGAAGTTCCCCTCCGAGCCCCTCACCATCCTGACTTGGAAATATATCGGCCGTTCCTTCACTGTCGCTGGGTCCAAATACTGGAGCTCCCTCCCTAGCAGCACGGTGGGTGTACCTACACCACAGGGACTGCAGCGGCTCAAGAAGGCGGCTCACCCCCCACCTTCTCAAGGGGGCAATTAGGGGGCGGACAATAAATGCTGGGCCCGGCCAGCGACGCCTATGTCCCGAGAATGAATTTTTTAAACAGGACTCGCATCAGAGATTTTTAAAGATGGTTGAGTGATACATTTCCTGCTTTGGGATCTAAACCAGCCATGCTGTGCTAACCTGGGTCTGGTTCACTCTCTCTCTCTCTCTCTCTCTCTCTCGTGGAGGGTACAGTGTCAGAGGGTAGTGAACCGGTCTCTCTTGCACGTTGTATCGTCTTGAGTGTGTACAGGAGCTGAAACTGGGATGTCAGCCGCTCGATACCACGTGAGAACAAATTCTCCAGCAAGTGTTTCCTTTGGAGACATGGTTCCGTGAGAGAGGGAGCTCCACAATTTTGACAGTGAATGGTTTATTCCAAGGATAGTGTTTGACTTGTACCATCCCTGTTCCTTACCTCAATCCTCCAGTACTCCAGTGCCCACCCCCTCACCCTACCCTTTTGACCATGCTTTCAGTCACTGTAATCTGTGGAGGTTTCAGAGATAGGGAGGGGTGTAGGAGCTGGAGGAGGTTACAGAGATAGGGAGGGGTGTAGGGACTGGAGGAGGTTACAGAGATAGGGAGGGGTGTAGGGGCTGGAGGAGGTTACAGAGATAGGGAGGGGTGTAAGGGATGGAGGAGGTTACAGAGATAGGGAGGGGTGTAGGGGCTGGAGGAGGTTACAGAGATAGGGAGGGGTGTAGGGGCTGGAGGAGGTTACAGAGATAGGGAGGGGTGTAGGGGCTGGAGGACGTTTCAGGGATAGGGAGGGGTGTTGGGGCTGGAGGAGGTTACAGAGATAGGGAGGGTGTAGGGGCTGGAGGACGTTTCAGGGATAGGGAGGGGTGTAGGGGCTGGAGGAGGTTACAGAGATAGGGAGGGGTGGAGGGGGATGGAGGAAGTTACAGAGATAGGGAGGGGTGGAGGGGGATGGAGGATGTAACAGATCTGGCCTGAACTGGACGTGCCCGGTGACCTGAGCAATGCCACCCCATCCGCGGTGGGCACCGTGAGGTCACTTCCTGCGGCCATGGTGACCCAGAGCTGGGGGGTGGGGGGGTGGGGCAGGGTTGGCCTGAGCTCCTGAAGCGCTGTCAGCGTGTGTGGGGGGTGGTGGGGGGTAGGGGTACGAGGGGCAGCGGTGTGGACAGGAAGGGGTTAAGCGGCCGTGCCTCGCTGGCATAGCCGGGCAGTGTGTTGGTCACTGGGGTGGGAGCTTGCTGAATGGGCTGTCTGGTGCTTCCTGTTTGACAGTCCTGCTGACTCACAGCCCGGAGCTCCACAAGTGTGCGGCTTGGCAGCTGTTACCGGGCAGAGGGAGGCTCCAGACTGGCCGACATCGTCCGAGACCCTCCGAAATCTTGTTATGGGGGGGGGCGGTGGTGGCGAAGAGGGGGGTATCTCTGCAGCTGTTAACCGAGGTGCGAGCGTCTGTCTTAAATGGGGACCTCTCTCGCCCACTGGGATCACTGGCGGCCGTATCCCGCGGACTGTACTCGTCCTGTTACCCCCCGCTCCAGAGCTATCTTGTTCTGAAGCGCGTCGCACCGTCGAGAGATGGGGGCAGCTGCAGTTGCGCATAGCAAGCTCCCACAACAAGGAACGGTGCCACAACTGCCCTCCAATCACCTGCTTGCTTTTATTTGATTCTTTTGCGCAGTTTCAGTTCTCTCCTGGTGTCTGACATTAATTCCCCGCACCCCACCCCCCCAACCATCTGTCTATGGGATCTTCCTGTGCACCGACTGTCTACCGCGTTTCTGCCGTTAGAACGAGCGGGCGTGCCTCAGGGAGCTGAGAGTTGGCTGGGAGGCGCAATCCTGGTATAGCGACTGGTTCAGTCAGAGGAAGCACTCTCTCCCTCCGCCATGCCCAGGAGGGTGAAGCCTCTCCGTGTGTAAAGGAATACATTCCACAGCCCCCCCCCGGAAGTGTCCATTTTCCCCCAGAGGGAAGGGTATTCTGGCCTTGGTCTCTTGGGGAACCCCTCATGCTCTGAGGGAGAGGCAGCCAGCAGAGTGTGCCCCCTCGCTGTTGCCGTGTTGTCACTGTCTGCTCCACTCTCACTTCAAACCATCACATGCTCCCATCCCAGCCAGCCCCCACATCTACCAGCCTCACCCGAGACCCTCCTGCACCCCCCCCCCCGTCCGAACTCGCACCGAGTCCCCGTTCACCCATCACCCATCACCCCCTGTGCTCACTGACCCACACGGATTCCTGGTCCGGCAACACCTCCATTTTCAAATTCTCACCCTCGTCTTCAAATCCCTCCTCACCCCCTCCCTATCTCTGTAACCTCTTCCAGCCCCTACACCCCTCCCTATCTCTGTAACCTCCTCCAGCCCCTACACCCCTCCCTATCTCTGTAACCACCTCCAGCCCCTACACCCCTCCCTATCTCTGTAACCTCCTCCAGCCCCTACACCCCTCCCTATCTCTGTAACCTCTTCCAGCCCCTACACCCCTCCCTATCTCTGCAACCTCTTCCAGCCCCTACACCCCTCCCTATCTCTGTAACCTCCTCCAGCCCCTACACCCCTCCCTATCTCTGTAACCTCCTCCAGCCCCTACACCCCTCCCTATCTCTGTAACCTCCTCCAGTCCCTACACCCCTCCCTATCTCTGTAACCTCCTCCAGCCCCTACACCCCTCCCTATCTCTGTAACCTCCTCCAGCCCCTACACCCCTCCCTATCTCTGTAACCTCCTCCAGCCCCTACACCCCTCCCTATCTCTGTAACCTCCTCCAGCCCCTACACCCCTCCCTATCTCTGTAACCTCCTCCAGCCCCTACACCCCTCCCTATCTCTGTAACCTCCTCCAGCCCCTACACCCCTATCTCTGTAACCTCCTCCAGCCCCTACACCCCTCCCTATCTCTGTAACCTCCTCCAGCCCCTACACCCCTCCGAGATCTCTGCACTCCTCCAACTCTGGCCTCTTGACCATCCCCCCGATTCCCATCGCTCCACCATCGGCGGCCGGGCCTTCAGCTGCCTGGTTGGGGGGCCCTGAGCTCTGGAATTCGAGCGTCCTGTCTCGCATGCTCTCTCTCTCTCTCTCTCTCTCTCCCCCCCTTTAAGAGACGCTCCTTAAAACCGACCTCTTTGACCCACTTTTTTTGTCACCTGCCCCCAATCTCTGAGTGTGAGTGTGCGAGTTTCGGGGTCAGGTTGTGGCCTGATAACGCTCTGCGAAGTGTTAAAGTTGCTATATAAATTTAAAACGTCATCGTTGAAGGGCCACTGGCAAAAAGCCAAGCGGTGTTTGGTGACAGGTTCAGCTGTCCGCGATCCCGAGGTTTGTCTGGCGGGCGCGGGCCCAGAGAGGGGAGCTCCCTCGCTCTGTGTCTTTGAGTGAGTGTCTGCCGGAGGACCACACCCTTCCATTCAAACCCAGCCCTGCCTTGGGGATTACTTCTGGACTGCGCCTGGCATCAGCCCCTCCTCGGCGGTTACTTTAAAACAGGTTTTTGTTTGGAATGGTCTTGGCTCCAGCCGTTTCCAGAAATGACTATCCTCACAGGAATAAAGGTTTAGCAGCAGCACAGTGATCCAAACTGTTTTCCCTTTCGGGAGGCGGTTACGTTTACCGGTTGCCATAGAAATGTGTTGTTTCCCTGTAGGTTTCAGTGAATCACTGTGGCAGTTCGTGCCTGAGGCTGATTTCTATTATCAGCTATTAGCAACGTCATGTGAAGACTTGTGATAAACCCATGGAAGCCAGTGCTGAATTCGGGTGGTTTCTGTGATGCACACTGCCTGTCAACAAAACGTCTGGGGTATCAGCAGTCAACACTTGCCCTTGGGGAGGCTGGGAAGTTGTAGAGTCAATACACAGACAGGCAGACAAATGCACAGACATATAGAGGCGCGCACACACAGACACACACACACACACACACAGATACACACACACACAGACACGCAGACGGACACACAGACAAACAGACGCGCACGCACACAAACACACAGACGCACACAAACACACAGACGCACACAAACACACAGACGCACACAAACACACACACAGACGCGCAGGCACAGACGCACACGCACAATGACGCACAGGCAGAGGCACACGCACAATGACGCACAGGCAGAGGCACATGCACACG
>JANJGN010000036.1:196299-203799 GCA_026770705.1 Isurus oxyrinchus
TGTAACAGGCTCGGGGAGGAGGGGGGCTGAATGGGGCCTCCTCCTGTTCCTCGATGTAAGGATGGCCGAGTTGTGCTATTGATAATAGGGTTGATGTGCAGATGCTTCTCGGGCAGGAACATTAAGTTTATTTACAATCTGCTCAGCAGCAACTACACGTGTGCTCTCAACTCCAACTCTATCTCCACACTGACTGCGGAGGTACGCTGTGCTACTCTCCTATTGGTTACTACAGATCATGTGATCTTCCTTAACAAGCATTATACTTAAAGGTACATTACACAATGAATAAAACCATAATTGTTACATTCCTCCCCCTTTAACTCAGCTACACATATTATATTTACAAGCACAAATTTCTCAAGGCAACATAATATTTACACTAGGTAAGGAATTTACAGATTCAGCCTTTCAGGTGGTTTCCTGGTCTGTGTGGAAGGTCGCAGCTCCACAATTTCAGATTCTCTGTCAGGAACCTCCTTTTCCAGAGTTCCCTGAACATCAGGTCCTTCAGTGGGAACCTGCAGTTCTGTATCCTCAACTCTAACAGGAACATCAGACATGTCTGTCCTGGGCTGAGTATCCTCAACAGGAAACACAGAGCCGGTCATGGTCACTGGCGGAACCAAATCTTGGTGATTTGTCTCTCTCTTCCTTAAATGGTCACATGTTAAAGATGATCTGGCCTTCCCCCTCCATGTGGTAAGATAGAGGTCCAGTCACCGCACTTATTCCACCCGGTAACCACTTCGGTCCTTCCCAGAAGTTTTTCACCTATACCGGCTCTCCCACGGTAAATTTCCTGTCCCGACTATGCCTGTCGTGTCTAGTTTTCTGGCTTCTCTGACTCCTTTCCACCTTCTCTCTAAATCCGGCATTATTAGTCTGTCTCGTCCGGAGACAGTGTTTCAACAATAACTCTGGACACCTGCTGTTGTGTGAGGGATGGTCCTGTAAAGGTAAAGCGAGCTAGCTTGGTTGCCAAGGAATCTCCAGTTGGCTATTTCATGCCTGTCCTGAATGTTTGAACCAGTCTGTTTGAGGGAGGGGTGGGTACGGTACAGTTTTCACATGAGTGATACCATTGAGGCTGATAAACCGCTGAAACTCAGCACTGGTAAACCCCGTGCCGATATCGGAAACGACCGCTTCTGGTAGTCCGTGCGTGGCAAAACTCTGACGTAGTTTCTGCATTGTAGCGGCTGTTGTTGGTGATTTCACCTTGTAAACGTCCATCCGTTTTGAATGGGATCAACGATGAGCAGAAAGATTGATTGTGTAGGACCTTTCCTGAGGACAATGTGTGACCACACCCAGGGTTTACCTGGCCACTCCCGTGGGTGTAATGGAGCTGTCACTGGTAACTCTTACCGTTGCTGACATTGTTCCCAGTGCTTTACTAAACTCTTTATTTCACCATCCATCCCAGACCACCACAGATAGCTGTGTGCTATGGTCTTCATTCCGGAAATTCCTGGATGGGCTTTGTGTAGCTCAATTAAAAGTGGCTCCCTTCCCTCTGGAGGAACTGTCACTCGTGCTCCCCACAATAAGATACCATCCTGACTGGTTATTTCAGGCCTCCTGTTGAAGTACAGGTTTCATTTCATCAGGTACCGGCTCCTATGACCAACCCTGAAGTACTTGTTCTCGTGTCTGAGATAGGACTGGGTCCCAACTTGTCCAGTCTCTGATCTGTCGAGCATTTACCGGTGAGGAATCTAAGCAATTTAACCTCAAAACAAGTCCCTGTGGAACTGGGACGTGCTCATAATTTTCTTGGAAAGGCAAACGGCTAAGGGGTGTCGGTGTTTGCGAGTTGATTTCCAGCCCCATGTACGAAAGTGTATCCATACGCTGCCAGGATTAAAGCCCTATTAGCATTTCTGTATCTTCTCTCTACCGGCCTCCCTCTTTCTAGCACAGACTTTAATTTCAGCCCTCGCTTTGACTTCACTATTGGCCAGACCTCTCTCAGATGCAGGTCAACTTGTCTGACTTTCCCAAGATTTCATCGTCTGTCTGATTCTTGGAAAATTCTGCAGCTTTTGCCTCCAAAGCCTCTTTGACTTCATTTCGCTGATTCTTCAGCCCTTCTGTCCCTTTTATTTTTGTGTTTATTTACTGCCTCCTGGAAAACTGAGCATTGTTGTGTCTTCTCTGCCAACTCATTCGTCAGTTTGTTCAGAGAGGTGCTGAATTCTTTCTGTCCAAGGGTCATGAGGACTCGAAACGTCAACTCTTTTCTTCTCCGCCGATGCTGCCAGACCTGCTGAGTTTTTCCAGTTAATTCTGTTTTTGTTCTGAATTCTTTCTGTTTCTCTTCAGACTTTTCCAGAGGTACAAACTCGGACCTGAGGGAATCTTGTCGTGTGTGACAGGCTTTCAGCAGGTTTTCTGGTTCCTTGGGAATGTCGCTGATCTCCTGTTGAACTCTGCCATAAAGCAGGGTCTCCTCGAGTTCCTGCTGCTGTTCCTCCAGATTTTGGTTTAAGACAGCCTGCATTTCTCCAGCTTGTTGAGTCCTTACACACTCCTTTTTTCCAAACAGGAACGCTTCCAGCTTCCTTTTGGGACCTCAGTGGCCAATCAAGGTTGATTTCCCATAGCCCAATCTCACCCGAGGAGGCTGGGTCCCCTGCCTCTCAATACCAACACTGGTAGCTTTGCCGATCGGCCTCCATAATGGACAGTTACTCTGCTTATGCCTTTTACTTGAATGTTTTCACCCGTATATGTTTTTAGCCCAGCATCTGTGTCTTCTAAACTGAATTGATGTTCACCATTATTCAGATATCTGCAGGTATGTTCCCCAATTCCTGTAGTGGAAGTTCCTGTGTCCACTTCCATTCTAACAGGGCTGCCATTTACATTCACCCTGACAAACACTGGTTCTGTCTTCCCAAACTTGCAGATGAAACAACGAGGTAAACGTCTGAATTTGTTGTTTCAGGGTCTCCTACATTGTAGATTTCACTGGGATTCTTCCTTTGTTAGCCAACCCTGCCTGAATCTTTCCCTGCACTGCCTCATCCATCACACGTGACAATAGCAGCATTTGATTTTTTTTAAACTGCCAATCGCTAAAAGATTGATGGTTTCCACCTCTGTTGAAGTTATTCTTTCATTTCGCTGCTAAGTTATTTCTCTTGATTTTGCGGCTCGAGGGGGCTGTTTCCCACTTCTCGCCAGAGTCTTGCATTTTCACGCCCTTGTTAGCTGGGGTCTCCGGTGCCATTTTGTGCTCCCTCTGTGGCTTTTGAATTTCGTAACGCGCTCTCCATGGCCACCGCTATTTCCAGCGCCACCTTCGGGCAATAATCTCTTCTGAATCATACACATCTCACTTGAAATGATCCCTGAGCACATCGTTTAGGGCTGTATAAACTGACAATATTCCGTTAGCCGCTTCAGATTTGCCTCATAGTATGTGACTGTCTTGCCCGGGGCTCCATTTCATGAATTGCATCGTGACTGAGGTCTTGGGTGGTTGATAACCCTTCACGGGGTCCACCAATCCAGCAAAGGTTTTTTGAGTCTGAGGTACCGGGTGCCGTCGAATTCCGAATCAAACAATACGTTTTATTCGCACGTGTACTTGAGATAATCGCTCGCCTCTTCTCTTCCCCCGCGATTTCATTTGCTTGAAAAAAGAACGTGAGGCATTCACTGTAATGAAACCAATCCTCTGTGGCTGGGTAGAAAGGATCAATTCTCCTGAATTGTGGCATCTTGACAGGGGCTAATTTCTTTAATTCTAACGGAGTTTGCTCCTTACAATCACTGGGTGAGGTACAGTGCTGATTTTCTTTTCACTTGATCTCTTCTGTTAAGCTTATTTTATCATCATCGCCAGTTTGTTGTAGGGTGGCCAAGTTGCTACTATTGAGAGAATTGATCTGCAGACACTTCTTGGGTGGAAACATTAAGTTTATTTACAATGTACTCAGCAGCAACTGCACGTGTGCTTTCAACTCCAACTCTATCTCTACACTGACTGCGGAGGTCACCCACGCTACTCTTCTGTTGGTTATTACAGATCATGTGATCTTCCTTAAGCGCTATTTTTAAAAGGTTTGTTGCTCACTAAATCAAATCATAATTACAACACGACCCCATCGAATCCTTTAATCATCTTAAACCCCTCGATTAGATCCCGTAATCTTCTCCACTCGAGGGAGTACAAGCTGAGTCTGTGCGATCTAACAGGGCAGGTGGGTCAACATGTGGGCGAGGAGGTGGGTCAGTTGGAGAGGGGACACCTTCTGCCAGCTCTCCACTCCAACCCCGACACGTCCACCCTTGTGGTACAAGTGGTGATGGGCACGGCTGTGTCTCAGTGCGATTGGATCACTTCACCATCAAAGCTGCCAGTTGATGGTAATGCCCAGCACTTTCTACTTTCCCTTCAGAGTCTGCATTTGTATAGCGCCCTGAACTCAGTAAAGCGTCCCCGGGTGCTGCACAGGGACATCAGACATAACACGGAGTCACGTCCGGAGCAATTTGCAGCAGGTGATCAACGATTGTCAATGGGATAGCCTTTAAGAAGTGTTTTAAAGGGAGAGAGACGGACATACAGAGAGAGACAGACATGAGACACAGAGAGAGAGAAGGGAGACACAGAGAAAGAGAGAGAGGGGAGACAGAGAGAGAGAGAGAGACGGGAGACACAGAGAGAGAGAGAGAGACAGGAGACACAGAGAGAGAGAGAGAGACGGGAGACAGAGAGAGAGAGAGAGAGAGACGGGAGACAGAGAGAGAGAGAGAGAGAGAC
The DNA here is from genome assembly GCA_026770705.1 of Isurus oxyrinchus. Lineage (NCBI taxonomy): Eukaryota > Metazoa > Chordata > Chondrichthyes > Lamniformes > Lamnidae > Isurus > Isurus oxyrinchus. The sequence continues at coordinate 201,077 of JANJGN010000036.1, forward strand.
GGGAGACACACAGAGAGAGAGAGAGAGAGAGACGGGAGACACACAGAGAGAGAGAGAGAGAGAGACGGGAGACACACAGAGAGAGAGAGAGAGAGACGGGAGACACACAGAGAGAGAGAGAGAGAGACGGGAGACACACAGAGAGAGAGAGAGAGAGAGACGGGAGACACACAGAGAGAGAGAGAGAGAGAGACGGGAGACACACAGAGAGAGAGAGAGAGACGGGAGACACAGAGAGAGAGAGAGAGAGAGAGACGGGAGACACACAGAGAGAGAGAGAGAGAGAGAGACGGGAGACACACAGAGAGAGAGAGAGAGAGAGAGACGGGAGACACACAGAGAGAGAGAGAGAGAGAGAGACGGGAGACACACAGAGAGAGAGAGAGAGAGAGAGGACGGGAGACACACAGAGAGAGAGAGAGAGAGACGGGAGACACACAGAGAGAGAGAGAGAGAGACGGGAGACACACAGAGAGAGAGAGAGAGAGACGGGAGACACACAGAGAGAGAGAGAGAGAGACGGGAGACACACAGAGAGAGAGAGAGAGAGACGGGAGACACACAGAGAGAGAGAGAGAGAGACGGGAGACACACAGAGAGAGAGAGAGAGAGACGGGAGACACACAGAGAGAGAGAGAGAGAGACGGGAGACAGAGAGAGAGAGAGAGAGAGACGGGAGACAGAGAGAGAGAGAGAGAGAGACGGGAGACACAGAGAGAGAGAGAGAGACGGGAGACACAGAGAGAGACGGGAGACACAGAGAGAGAGAGAGACGGGAGACACAGAGAGAGAGAGAGACGGGAGACACAGAGAGAGAGAGAGACGGGAGACACAGAGAGAGAGAGAGACGGGAGACACAGAGAGAGAGAGACGGGGAGACAGAGAGAGAGAGAGACGGGAGACACAGAGAGAGAGAGAGACGGGAGACACAGAGAGAGAGAGAGACGGGAGACACAGAGAGAGAGAGAGACGGGAGACACAGAGAGAGAGAGAGACGGGAGACACAGAGAGAGAGAGAGACGGGAGACACAGAGAGAGAGAGAGACGGGAGACACAGAGAGAGAGAGAGACGGGAGACACAGAGAGAGAGAGAGACGGGAGACACAGAGAGAGAGAGAGACGGGAGACACAGAGAGAGAGAGAGACGGGAGACACAGAGAGAGAGAGAGACGGGAGACACAGAGAGAGAGAGAGACGGGAGACACAGAGAGAGAGAGAGACGGGAGACACAGAGAGAGAGAGAGACGGGAGACACAGAGAGAGAGAGAGACGGGAGACACAGAGAGAGAGAGAGACGGGAGACACAGAGAGAGAGAGAGACGGGAGACACAGAGAGAGAGAGAGACGGGAGACACAGAGAGAGAGAGAGACGGGAGACACAGAGAGAGAGAGAGACGGGAGACACAGAGAGAGAGAGAGACGGGAGACACAGAGAGAGAGAGAGAGAGAGAGAGAGAGACGGGAGACACAGAGAGAGAGAGAGAGAGAGAGAGAGAGAGAGACGGGAGACACAGACAGGCACACAGAGGCAAAGGAATAAGGATTCCAGCACATGTGTAAATCCTCAGTGGAGAGTGTGTGAATTTTCACCCCGCTCCTTGGAGACTGCAGAGGAATTAGCTCAGTTCCACAGAGAACAGAGTAAGTGCAGAGTCTGTGTAGCTGCCCACAGGCCCCGTCTTCCACTATCGAAAAGGAGATGTTCAGAGTTGCAGCTTTATCTGTGGTGTCCCTCAGCGTCTGGTGGTTAATCGAAAGCTGCAGTCTCAGGGGGAGCGTTGTCAGTTCCAGTTGCTGTTCTCAGCATTGAGGGCCGGGAGCGAGGGCCGGGAGCGAGGGCCGGGAGCGAGGGCCGGGAGCGAGGGCCGGAGCGAGGGCCGGGAGCGAGGGCCGGGAGCGAGGGCCGGGAGCGAGGGCCGGGAGCGAGGGCCGGGAGCGAGGGCCGGGAGCGAGGGCCGGGGAGCGAGGGCTGGGGGGTGTTGCAATTCAGGAGTGGGGAACGGGGGAAGTCCACCCCCACAGGCGGTCGCTTACACCAGCCCCAGTGACACAAATAATCTCGGCTGGTATGTACACTAGCACACACAAACACCGCACGCGCACACTAGCATGAGCAACACACGCGCGCGCACCAGCGCTAACACACACGCGCGTGTGCACTACTCCCCCCTACTTTCAGTACCATACCGGCCTGTGCATGTCCCCACTGAACAAACTGGGGGAAGCTGAATCATTTCAAAATGATAGTGAGGGACGAGGCAAATTCCCTCACCCCCCTCACCCTCACCCCCACCCCCTAACCACCCCCACCCCCCACCCCCCCCACCCCCCCCCCCACCCCCCTCACCCCCACCCTCCCCACCCCCCTCACCCCCCTCACCCTCACCCCCCTCATCCCCACCCCCACCCTCCCCACCCCCCTCACCCCCTCACCCCCCCCCATCCCCCACCCCCCTCACCCCCACACCCTCACCCCCACCCCCCACCCTCCCCCGACCTGTTTAAATAAAGGAGTTAGCGAATGGCAGTGAGGAACCCGAAATCTGCTTTCAAATTTTTGCTAAACGTTCCCCAGGTGGGGTTTTTGACCCCGGCTGGTGGGACGGTCCCTGTGAGGTGGGGCGGCCTCTGGGTTGGAGGCGGAAGGGGCAGGGGGTCTGGGAGAGGGCTGGTCGGATTGACCGAGCTGGGTGCTCCAGACCCTGTCCAGAGCTCGGCGCTGC